>CM040428.1:63232640-63278705 GCA_022702705.1 Papilionanthe hookeriana x Papilionanthe teres | reverse complement strand
CGGTTCATTTTTGTGCTCAGCAAGCCATGCATGTGGATAGCTCATGTGCCCTCCACTGTTATAGAGTAGGATTAAGTCTTTTTTGTAAATGCCTAAGGGCACATATTAGTACAGAATCTTGTTTTTGTTAGTAATGTGAAATGCAACTTTTCAGAGTTTATCATTTAAACCCCCTCACCCCCACCCCCCCCAACTTTGTTAACTTTAAATCTTTTGACCAGACTGGTGCTACGACAATAAAGAAAGTGTTGAGGTGATTTGACTCAAGAAAGTCAAAGTCAACAAAATGATAATTACAATACAAAAATCACAAGTACAAACAATATAGGTTTTTCAAACCAATATCACGACATTAATAAACAAAAGTTGTAGCGCTATATTAAAAAGCAAACACTATGGCACTACCGACCATTACATACAATACATGTGAAGGAATACTTACCACCAACACGAAATACATAACATTTGGCATTGCAGCGCCAAACCATGAGTGTATGCTTGCTTCAATCTGCAATCCATAATCGATTTTTTCATAGTTTCACACAAATTATAAAATACATACAACAATATATCAAGTAAATGGTTGCCTCCCAAATAGCCTTTATTTATAGTCCTCCGCCTAACTATGCCAAATTCTATGTCAGATGAACTAAACTGGTAGAAATTTTGAATTAAAAAGTATTTCTTGTACAGGTACAAATTACTTTTTAACGAGCATATGATTATACACACCATTGGATTTGGCATAACTTGAGCGAGCACCATAATTTTATGATCTTGGACAATTTGATGCATTGAAAGATAAATAGTTTGAGTAGAAATTACTCTTCGTAAACATAGATCCTATCATTTAGGAATGTGATGGGGAACTTGTCTTCCTTCAAAAACTAGACAAGATTGGCATTATCGTAAATGCAAGTCATCTTGAACCAACTCGCCCTATGATGGGAGACCTTAGATGGCTCCTTGAAGTTGTATTTGCTAAAAAGCCTACCATTTCTCTTGAAAGCCTTCGACAGTTTAACATGAGAAGATGGACAAATATGTAAGGAGAGAAAGGCAAGAAGGTTAAAGAGGAAAGCTCTAAGAATCCCACAAAGAGACAAATGACAAAAGTGACCATGGTAGAATGGCTTTGATATTTATAAAACAGCATCTTCAAACCAACATTGATATATTCGTTGAACGGCATTTAAGGAATTTTGATTGCAAACATCACCATTAAATGCCAAAGAAAAATAATCATTACCACACTGTTCAAATGATTAAAACTCATCGATACCTTATGAAACAGCTCAAGATGAATAATAAGACTGACTCGTCAACTAAGTCCCAGGAGGACTCAACAACTGAAAGACAAATTCATCGACTAGATTCAATGTACAAACCCGCCTAGGAATTTCCAGGAGGACTCAACAATTGAAAGACAAATTCATCAACTAGATTCAAAGTACAAACCCGCCAAGGATAAGGCATGCTTTCCTACCAACCAGAGAGGGTATTATCCACAAAACTCAAGGACTCAATCAACACTAATGCCAAACTTGTGGACTGATCCAACTAAAAGCTATCCAACTTACACTCGAAGAAGCCACCAAACAAGCACTAGCTACTCTTCCATATCCAACAGCATACAAGTAATTCAAATTAAAGTTGTACTCAGGGCACTTCCCTCTATTTTTTATATTATCACGCATTTATTATATGAAAAACTCATTATGTAACTTTCCATAATGCTCAAAACCTCATATTCCTATCTATAAATATAAGTTTATAGTGAGAGATATAGATTCACAACTTTTGCCTTGTACCATAACACTTAGTTGATTAGTGGACATTCCTCTCTCTTTCTCTATTTTCCATCTGCTTTCATATTTTTTTCCCAATGTGTTAGCGAGGCTTTGGCATAAATCCACAAACAAAACAAACTCCAACACCTATCCTCCAACTTTGAGATGAAGTGACTAAGTACTGCTACTCACCCTATTATCTATTGCATATCCTTTGCCATTTTTGGGGAAGAAGTATGCAAGATTGCCTCCATTTTATCCAAGTTCACATATGCTTTCTAGGGTGAGAAGAAACCACAAAAACTTCCTTGATCTAGCTACAAATATAGTATTTAGGAGATTGAGATGCCAATAATATTTCTTCAGTGTAGTGAATATTGCCTTGAAGTCCAAAATATCTGCTAAAGAGGCTTGTTTTTCACCAGCAACTCATCCACATACACCTTCACATTCATCCCATTTTGGACTTGGAACACATGATCCATTATTTGTTGCTACATAACAGTAGCATTCTTCATGCATCAATTTTAAGGAGTGGATAGTCATCCTTTAGAAAAGCCTAAGTTCAGATTGTGATTTCTACCCACAACTTTTATTGTTTTTATACACATCCTCAGGTTGTCAGTCGACTCCTAGAGATCTTATAAAGTTATTGTACTTCTTTTATCAATTTGGATTCAATGTGCTTATGAATCTCCAACCTAATGGATCTAGCTAGTCTTATAGTTATCTTTATTATATTCTATTTGATGAATCGAGCCTTCTTCCTTACATTTAGACTGTAGTGAGCAACATTAACCTTCATTCAAAGCATTTCAACAGTCATCCAACAAATACTTCAATGTCGTCTCAAATAGCTTGAACCAATCAGCTTTTTTATTCAGAGCTAAGAGAGAAAATAATTCAGAAAGTACGCCCCAAAACTCCCTTGAGGGGTTGAATTCTCCTATGGCTTCTAAGGTTAGTAATACCCAATCCTATCGCTTCTAGCTACAACACTTCTTGTACATTTTCAATGGCTTTAAGATACCAAACCCTTAATGCATCAAGTTTACACCCACTGTTATTTATAGTCATACAATGAAAAATTAACTGCAACATTATAGATAGAGATCAACATTTTGAAATGTTCAGATGCAGCCACCCAAAAATGGAATTATAAGTAATGTCTGGGGGTGGTGCATCTACAAAGATGAAGTCCACCATAGTAGTGGATTGAAATTCTCCACATGTGCTAGGCAGAGTAATCATACCTTCCTTTCTCCTTTTTCCTACAGAAAATTTGAAGTATGGGCCTACAACAGTAGTAAATAAGCAGCTGCCAATTTCTTGAGCACTACCTTGAAAGTGATTTTAACCAAATTTCTAATATCAATCAAAATGCTTTATATCTGATGAATATTCATTTGTTGGTCTATCTACTTCAACAAAAGTTATGAGCTTGGCTTTAAAAATATGTGCACTATAGTTAGTCATTGAGTTTCCTTCATCCGATCAAAGTTATTTGTGGTTGACATATTGAGATGCGTCTACGCTTGCACTTCCAGGAATGGTCGGTACCAGCCTGGGAATGTAGATTGCCTAGGCTAAAATAGATTTGTTCCTTCATCCATCTATAGGCATCTTGTCTGTTCTTTTTTTGGAGTCGACCATAACAATTATTTTTAACTTTGCCACCATCAATTCCTCTACCAAATTTCTCAAATGTTGGTAATCCTTTGTATCATGTCCATAGCCTTTGCAATACACAATGCTTGGTATTGTCTCACAGGTTTATTTGTTATTATGTGTGCCAAGCACTTGAAAAAAATTGTTACTTTGCATGGCCTCCACAGCTCAACTATAAATATACACAAGTGAGTAATCGTCGATTAAAGTGTTTTATCTACATGGTATTATCAAGCGAAGGTTGTACTCCATTTTGAATGGTAGATGGGTCATTGATCCTTATTGGCCTTGCAAGTTGATGATCCTTATTGGTTCTGAATCTGTGTTGGTTGAATTCATTAGCTTCTGGAGTGCACTTTATGATCATCTGAATGTTGTTGGATGCCAGCCCTACTTGAGGGACGCTTAAGAAACACGAGCTAGAGGATCTGACCACACTATTACATTCTTCAGCAGCGATATCACTATCAACAACTTCTTGTAATTCAACCAACATCTTCAGCAACTGGAGGCTAGGAGCATGTCAAAGTAATTTTTTTTTCTTTTACAAAGTGTAAAGTAAGCAGCATACGTGACCGTAAGTTCTGGAACCTTGACTTTTGGCATCTCGTTGAAAGCTCGCAATGAAATTCCTAAGGAACTCAAATGTGTGTTTTCTCATCTTCAAAAGAGCATGACAATTCTTCGAGGGACATTGGATAAAGTTGTATTAGATAAACATCCTCTCAGGAAAGAAAGTGAAAAATCTCAGTGAGAGATTTGAGAACCACCAAAAGTGTGGTTCTTTAAAGCTGGCTAAAAATATGTGGCATTTCAAAGTGTAACTAATATCAAGAAACAAGGAAGGTAACCCAAAGTAGGCTGCATTATCAGCCAGGTTAGTTCTTCCTTTGTATGACTTTAGGTCTTACATTTTGAACTTTATCAAAAGCTTGGCTTCTACAATCTCCCTACATAATGCATCATCAGCCATGTCAATTCTACAACCTGATCAATTCATCTTTCAATAGATCCAAAGTAGTAAGTCTTGCCCATGGTATGCATAAATGTTAACACTTTAGCATTTGAGGACAAACTTTATAAAATTGAATCCAAAGACTCTTTTAGTGTTTTACCCCGGGACAACACTAAGAGCCCACTTCAAAAATTTCTAAATCATTTGAATGATTCTCTCTTCTATATTTGTAAGTTGTTTAATGATCATGAATTTTTAGACATTTAGATTCAAGAATTTTGCTTTGTTTTGTTGCTCTATTTCTTGTAGTGGTTGATTTTTACCTTACCATAAATCCATGCTCACTATACCTGGAAGAATATTGAATCCAAATATATCTATAATAATACCCAAACCATATTTCTAAGACCAACAATATATAAGCCAAACTCTAAGTAAAAAAAGAAAAAAAATGAGGGAAAAGATAAATAAAGAGAAACTTGAATTGTTTTGGTCTTCACGTCGAAAACTTATAGTTTTTTTTATCTTCTTGTAAATATAACCTATTAACCCTATATTTATCGAGTTTAGAGAAAGATACATGTTAATCTGGTAAAAAACAAATAAAGAAATATATTATATAATTATAATAGATATGTGAACATATTGATCAGAATCCAATAAATGCATATGAGCGAGTACTTCAACGGTTTTGCCATCTAAATGGATGGAGTTGCCATGTTTGAATCTATAGGTTTATTCTGAGTCCTAGACAAGTGTCTTTGAAGCTAAACAGGTATCCTTTGACCTTGGGAGAGTGCTTTGTAAGCTAGACTAGTGTCCACCAAGCTTGGGCAAGTGATCTTCGAGTTTAGGCAAGTGACTTCGAGAGTCATGTATCATGATTTCTAGCAATTTTGCCTGGTCATCTAAGTTTTACCCTGAATTACATATTGGGTATAAAACATGCGACCGCTGCAGCTTTTTGCATTAAAAAGATGTCAAAATAATGATTTTCTAAAAAAACAATGAATTCCTTTACCAACAAGATTGTTCAGGAAAACATGACAAGTATAATGAATCTGCACCAAAAAAAGGGGCAGCCTCCAATAAGCACTTTCGTGAATTCAACTTGCCATATAAGAAATAAAAAAAACATGCACACACGAAATAACAGCCTTGCCCATTCCACTAAAATTTCATTATATGAAAGACGAGAAGAGCCTCAAACACGCCCAGCAATGCCCCGGCAATCACATCAAGCACAAAATGCCTGCCAAGCAACACACGGGAAGCAGAGGTGGCAGCCGACCAAACCCAAGCGCAAACAAACACAAGAAAAAGGTCCCCCGGCTCGCCTCCAAAGTAGCCATGGACCCATCGGTGGGAGTCGAGGGCAACTCGAAAGGGGTCCGCACAGTAATTGAGGAAGGAAGCGATGAAGAAAACCCTGGACGAGTGGCCGCTCGGGAAAGACCAGTGGTCAACCGCGAAAGTGAGATGCATACCTTTGTTGTAGACGGGACGAGGACGGCGAACAAGGTGCTTAATGAGTCCGACGAGGAGAAGGTCGAGAAAGGAGCCAAGGATGAGGCCGAGAAGAATCGGAGAACGTGAAGAAAAGTAGTAGAGGGAGATTGGTATCGGGAACCAGAAACGGCCATCGCCGGAGATTTCTAGGACTTTGAGCAGCCATCGGGGCGTGGGAAGGCAGACTTTGTGGATCCAGAGGGAGAATGCTATGTCGAGATCGACTAGGGGACGAAGAAGAGAGATAGCTGATATTGTTTTGGTTGACGTCGCAGCCGCCTCGAAGGAGGACGCCGGGGATTCGGCGGGCATTGTTCGGCCTTATCTAGCACTATGAGAACCGTTAAAAGTCTTCTGGAAATTGCAGGGATTGGGGGTGTAAGGGAGTCAAACTGATTCCTGAGCCGACGTGAGCTCTAGCTCAATGTGAATTCAAGTAAGTTTGTAAGCCAGGTTATTTAAAAAATATTAATATAAATTATACATAAAATATATTGAATTTGAAGTATTTATCTTTAAAATATTAAAAATAATATTTTGTATTTTATGAAGTGATTTCTTATTATTCCTGTCCTAATTATTTATTTTATTTTTCATATTATCATAACGCTACTTTAAATTAATATTATTTTTTCTCTTTTACAATACACAAGCTGCTCTTAAGTAGGGCTGTCAAAAAAGCTCGTTGTTCGCGAACAGTTCGTGTTCGGTTCGCTAAGAAGTTCGTGTTCGATTCGTTCGATAAGCAAACGAGACGAACACGAACAAGTTTTTTCGTTCGGTTTGTTAAACGAACCAAACACGGACAGTGGCGCGTTCGTTGGTGTTCGGTTCGATATTATTCGAAATATAAAAAAATTTAGAATAATTATTTATTAAAAATTATGAAATTTAACAAAAATTATATTATATATATTCTAAAAATTTATCAAATTTTAAAAAATTTAATTCTATAAACAATAATAAACTGTATTAGATTATTAGTAATATAAACATTATATATTTATATTTAATAAATTATATAAGTAATATAATATATTAATATTTATATATATTAATTATCTAATATATAGAAAGTTGAAGGAGAAAACCTAAGCCCTAATTCTAACCCCGCATTTCTGTTTCACGCTCCACGCCTCCACGGTTCGGCTCTCCCCTCTCTCGGAAGATTGCAGAGCAGCCGACGGCCGACTCTCTTCTCTTCGCCTCAAAACCGCGAGTAGCTTTGTCTCGTCAAGAGCTTAGGTTTGAATGGTCGTTTTGTTCTCTAATCTTCGATTCTATCTTTCTTCCATAGAGTCGGCGTTGGATCGCGGTATTCTTGCTTCAGTGCTCGATATTCTCGTCATTTACTCATCTCTAAGTATATTTTCTTTAACATTTCAAGTTTAACTTCATGTTTGTCTTTTAGGTTAAATTATCATAAATTCATTTTAGGTTTATTTCTTTTAGTTTTTTTTTTAGTGAAATATAGGTTAATGTAGATCTGTTTATCTTCATATAGAATATAGATCTGCTCTTTTTGTGTGCGCAATAAGCATCAAAAACAATTTTTTTTTGCCGGGCATCTTTCGGAGGCTTCAAACTGGAGTTGCTACATATATAATGGTTAATCTATTTCATTAAAAGTATCGTAAATGTGGGTATATTAGTATATAGTCCGGATGAGCATGGCTTTAAGGAAATTTTTCTTTAAAATGTCAATGCGACTTGATGTGCAACTAACCTATGCATGGAGTTCAACATCTATTTATAGTTGCATAATGTCTTGTTATTTGCTTATATTGGTGAAGCCATTATTATCTTGGTTTTGTATCTGTAATATTTCTGTGCTCATATTGGTGAAGCCATAGTAATCCTAGTTGTGCAGCCATTAATTGTTATCTCCTATTGTGTATCTTGCGATTTGGAGATTTTACCTGCTACTCTCTTTTGGATTTATTTCTCGGAATTTCTTCTTTTCTTTTGCTCAAAGTTCTTGAATTGGGAAGGATTTAGAGGTAAGGATTTCTTGACAACTTTGCACATAATTAAGAAGGATTTCAATTTGGTTTTTGTGGAAGAAGTTTTTATGAATGAAGTCAAGAAGGATTTTAAAGTTCATTTATCAATTCCTGTTGAATTGATAAATCTGTGAATCAGTATATCTTATTTCCTACTTTTATACTTCCAGTTCTGAGAATATAGTTGTTTATATGAGAAATGGTCTTATATTCATACTTTATCTATGATGGATTTAATTAAACTGAAGTCTATCTTGAATGGAACATATACAGGCCAATTTTAATTAGTCTTATACTTATTGTATCTGGGAGTTGAAACATTTTAGATATGTGTATTTCATTTTCAGCAAGTAAATGGTGGCAGTAGCCCTAGCTTATCTTAGAGGGCATAGAGGTTGCAGCAGGGAGCTGAAACATCTTGTTTGCATTTAACTTTTTTTCCTTAAGTAAACTGTGAAGCATTAGAATATTTGGGTGTTACTGAAATTTTTAACGCATCAGGAAGCATTCGTTTGTAGTACAACCTCCATATCAGAAAAATGATGTATGGGACTATTAAAATTTTAAGTCATCTTTGATATTTGAATCTTACTGAAATTCGACTGTGAAGGATGCTAGATAGGCTCGCACTACAAAATTATTTGAGAAAGGAAAACTCGCGGATTTATTCTTCAAATGGGGCAAACTGTTGATGAATGGAACTCAGACATGGGAGTTGGAAGCCTATGAAACATTATCAATTTTGACTTCAATGTAAATGTGCTTGAAAATCTTAAACCATACAAGTATTGGAGGATTTGTTTGATGAAGCAGGAGCAGCAGCAGATGACTGTTTCTTTCCTTGCTTATCGAAACTCTTCCACGATAACAGCCCAAACTGCAAGCAAGTTTCCAAATCTGCAGTAGTTGCCCTATTAGCATTCCACTCCTCCAATCATTGCAATAGAGTATTATCTTACTCTATTGCAAAGTATGAGCTTGCTTTTGTTCTATTTTTTGTTCAATTATTGTTTTGAATCTCCATTTCAGAGTACTATCAGTTTGATCAGTTGATCATCAACACTCTAGATTGTAATGCTTCTTTGATATTATATTGCATTGGTGATATACACCATCTCATCTTTATAGTTGATGGCTTATTTTGGTGAAATATAGGCTTATTATATCGATCTCAGGGAAAGCTCATATTGCTTCACCATGATATTTGTTACTCTATTTATTGTATAGTGCAACATTTGCTGTACAGTTTTGGTTGCTTCTCTTCTATGATGCTCCCTGCATTGAAGAAGGCCGATATAGGAATTGTTATTGCAGACTCGCGTACGCAAGTGATGCTGCAGAAGGATATTAAAGCTTAACTATTACCATCTAATATTTTTTTACTCTTTTAGTTGATATCTGTTGTTACTTATTTTTGAATCTATTTGTGCAGGAGCACGATTCCAGTTAAGCTAGCTACTTCGCATGGGAGCAGAGCCTTTGGTGCTGTTGTGCAAGGATATCTGCTAGATATTTGCTAGATATCTGCTAGATATTTGCTAGTTGATATCTGCTAGATATTTTTAGGAAGATTTACGTGCATACCACTCAGCTATTATGAATTTATATATCTAACACCTAAACTTCAATTTTTACATACATACCACCTTAACTATTCATGATAGGTGTATTTCATCTTTTAAAAGTTAAAATGGTGGTATTTCTTATGAGAAATGAAAGATTTGGCTCGTACTTTTATGAGAAATGATATGTGTATTTCATTTTTTATGTACATCAGCTCGCTATACTTTTTTGGATTTCATTTTTTGAAGTATCTTTTGAATTGCAGTGTTCTCAAAGATCTTAATTACTCAAGGGTTGTTGAATACACTTCTGTGAGAAGCAGTCCCCATAACCATTTCAATGTGATATTGATTGTCATTAAGAAGATTTGGTTGGTATAAATGTAAATGGTAAAATGTAATTGTTCGTAACTGTGTCTTTTTCAGATTTGGGCTGCTTGGCGTCATGTAGGCGAGCTGGACAAGGAGCGGGAGCTAGATGCCGCGCCGGCCGATCCATCTGAAGGCGGGTACCGGGCAGCTAGTATAGTATACAATGTATACTGACAAATAGTAGAGAGATTTCAATATTTTATATCAGGCTATTTGCTGTAAATTGGATGTTTGTATCAGGCTTCCCAATGATATTTGTGATTATATTTTTCCATGTTTATTCATACGATTATATGATATAATGATTTAGATACTTTTATATTTTTTTATTGCATTAACGTGCATTTTTTATATGGTTTTTCTAAGCACAAAAAATTTTTCATTAATAATATAAATAATTTCGAACAATTCAAACAATTCGAACAGGCAAACGATTCGAACGATTCGCACAATTCGAACGAGTCGAACATTTCGAACAATTCAAACAAGTCAAACAATACGAACATTTCGAACAATTCGAACTAATTTCGAACAAATCGAACCGAACACGAACATTAAGATCACGAACATTTTCGAACACGAACCGAACACGAACAAATCGAACTTTAAACGAACCGAACATGAACAGTAGTTCTGTTCGTTCGTGTTCGGTTCGTTTACACCCCTACTCTTAAGTCAGTTCGTAGACTCATGCTCGAGCCTCGAACTCGATAAAATTAATCAAGCTCAAGTTAAAGGTAGCTCAATATCACGGACAAAAAGTCCCGCATCGGCTAGGTGTAGGGCCGAAAAGCAGTATTTAAGTTATGGGCTGTCCATCTCTCTTAAAAACTCTTTTGGGAGCGTGACAAGTATCAGAGCAGGGTACTGCATGTCAGATGTGTTGACTCTCCATGGTCCAATGAGACCCTCGGTGAAGTCAATCCGTGACGAGAGCGTCGCATGATTGGGTGAAGAAGAATGTCACGAACAAAAAATCCCACATCGGCTAGGTGTAGGCCGAAGAGCAGTATTTAAGTCCTTCTGGAAGTGTGACATCAAGCTCGACTCGACTCGTTTACACTCCTAGCTAGGATTAAATCTTTTATAATTTAAAAGTTACAAATTATGCAAGTGATAAATTTTATCTATTTATAAAAGACTACATTATTTGAAAATTTATCTACATGCCACGCAATTATTATGTATTATACATCTAACATCTTAAGTTTTATATTTATAATTATAATATTGTCATGAATCAATACATGAAAAGGTGTTTTTAACTTTTGAGAAATTGGTAAAATTGATATTTACGATATGATATTAAAAATTTGAGAATTATGTATGTAAATATGAAAGCTTGGGTGCTAGTTATATAAAAACATAAGATTTGTGGGGCATCTAGGTAAATGGCCTTTTTTTTTTATGAATGTCATTCATGTGTATTTATGTATGCAATAATCATTATTAATTATTAAAATTTGACAAAATAATAGAATTTTATTATGATTCTTAATATTTTGGTCTTATGAAAAATAAAATAAATGTAGTGACACGATGCTGATGGGTAGTATTACGATATTGCATAAAAAAATAGGCTTAGGCACTCTTATGCTCAAAAGGGTGTTAAGATGGTGTTAAAATCAATTCTAAATAGTGTTTCAGTACTACAAGTCTACATCAAGAATATGTCTGCACAAATCTTGAGGATTATAATGGATTACACGAAGAGGATTGGTATTCGGACATTCATCATGATATCAGTCAGCCCATAAAGCTGACCGAGTGAAATACTTATCGACCCAATGAACTTCATACGACACGCAACACTTTCAATCAATACCTACCATTACAAAGATCAATAGTTGCCCAGAGAAAAGTCCTTCAATGTAGACACATTGACCGGAGGTGGGTTGTCTGTCAGATTACGGTGATACACCCTCTGCCTGATGGAATAATCATATCCAATGAAATGTGTCTTCGCAATTGGTCCCCTTAGAAAAGGCAACTGAAGACCATTAGATCGGCCGAAGATCACCAAATTGGTTGAATGACGCTAGGCTGGCCGAATGAATATGAAATGACCAAGCCAGACAGTTACGAATAAGAAACGGTGTCTAGGGCAGTTACAAATGTAGCACGATGCCAACCATGGTTATAGGGTCAACAGCATGTATTATTCAATTAAAAATATAAAAAGGCGTTATGACGTATAAATTATGGTAATGTTCTCATTAAATGGGAGACAATCATGTTATTTGTTATACCCTACCTATGACTTACAAATAGAATGGTCATTCTTACTAAGAGGGGATCCCAAAATTTTCTAAAAACTAAGCATTATTTGAGTCTTATTTCCCTTTCTTTCATTTGACATATACTTTACACCTTGAGTGTAATCCACAACGTAATTTAGGATCTAACATCCTAAAGGGTACGGTGAGTATGGAGTCATGCCTTCAACAAGATGAGGAGCGTGTCAGGGTGAAATAACACATAAAGAAGAAGCCTCCAATGTGGAGACTGTTCAGGAATTATTGCAAAAACAAATCCAAGGACTCCATGATTAGATGGCAAGTCAAATTGTGGAGCTGGTCCAATTGATGCTTAAAGGAAGGGCGTAGCCTCTCCCGCAACTTGATCAACCAACCCTCGAGCCTCCTAGCTCAACAGATGGGCCAAGCTATCGAGTGAGTGGAAGAGCCCAAATACCAGGACAGTGTCATGTCACCTCCAAGGAAGGATCGCAACCAAGAGCAATAGAAATCTACCATTTGGATGGAGAATGTGTTTGTCCAGCAAATTGTGGAGCCAAGGCACCGGAGAATTTTAAGGTTCCCTTTTTTGGAACCTAACAAGGGTCAGAGTGATCATGCTCATGTCTTAGAGAAAGCCCTAGGTTAAGAAGCTCGTATGTGGCCAAGTCATTAGTGTAGTCAAGAGTGTTTCCGTGCAAGCCTTTGCCTCAATCCGAGCGAGTCGGAATCCTAATTTCTCATCGTTTTGGTGCTTCCATCCTTCCTTTGAGGGGGTGGAATAGTTGGATCTTGGAGAATGGGAAAAGCTTTGTAGCTAGTCTATTCTACATGATCATGGAGGAGTTGTAGGATGAAGAAAGCTTTATTTCTATTTTGTTCTACAAATGGTGAAGGACAATGAGAATCGGAGGATGAAGCTCTCCAAATTCCTCGCCAAAGCCAGATACGACTGCTGCATATCCAAGAGTTAAACCTTAGGCTCATATGTGAGTATGTTAGGGTCAGCGTGGTTTGTCATTGTGCAAGGTAATTACATTACATTATATGTTTTGATGTGATGTATATTGCATGAAACGTTTTGCATATTGCACTTAAGTTCTACTAGCCGGTCCGGCATGGTCAACCTTTCTTATGGTCTGACTAGCCACCCCAGCCCGGTCAGCCGACCACTTTGGTCCGATCGGTTTCCCCGGCATGGTCAACCGATCACTTTAGTCCGACTGGGCCCCCCGGCTTAGTTGACCAATCACTTTGGTTTAGTCGACCACCTTAGGCTTACCAAGCCGGTTGGCTTCTTTGCCCTGGGTTGACCACCATGGTCGACCCATTGGTAGAACAACCAACTTCATTTACATAGTTTATGTTTTACACGTGCATTAATATTTCTTAAATTATATTTTGTATAGTCATCATTACATACTTGAGTTGCATTTTGAATATTCATTTATACACTCACCCCACTTGTGTGATTCTCTCCAGTGAGAGTCAAAATTCACTTGAGTTAATGCCCCTTTTGGTCTAGTCATTCACGTGGACTAATGCCACCACGGTATGCCTGCACTTTTCGATCCAATGCTTTCCGGTATGCTCACCACTTGAGTCAATGCCACTTGTGGTACACTCATTCATTTCTTTGATCGCTACCTCTACGGCACACTCACTCTTCCAAGTTACTGCAACCACGACATATCAATCTTTTGGGTCACTGCTTCTACGACACGCCAATCCTTCCGGGTCACTGCCTCCATAGCATACCAATCTTTTGGGCCGCTGCCTTCACAACACACTCATTCTTTCGGGTCGCTGCCTCCAGTGCACACCCATTCTTTCGAGTCGCTGCCTCTACGACACGCTCACCCTTTCAGGTCACTGCCTCCAAGGCACACCTATTCTTCAGGTCACTGCCTCCACAGCATGTCCACCCTTTCGGGTCACTGCCTCTACTTTACATCCATTCATTTGGGCCACTGCCTCCACAGCATACCCATCTTTCAGGTGATGCATCCACAGCACGCCTACACTTCTGAGTCATTGCCTTCACGACATACCCATCTTTTGAGTCGCTGCCTTCAAGACACACTCATTTTTTCGAGTCGCTGCCTCCATAGAACAACCATTCTTTCGAGTTATGCCTCCACAACAGGCTCACCATTTAGGGTCACTGCCTCCACAATACACCCATTCTTCGGGCCGCTGTCTCCACAACATGCCCACCCTTCTGAGTTACTGCTTCCACTGCACATCCACTCATCTGGGCCACAACCTCCATGACATGCCCATCCTTTCAAGTCAATGTCTCCATGATCATTCATCCTTTCAGGTTGTTGCCTCTACAATACAGCCACCCTTTCAGGTCACTGCCTCCATAACACACCCACTTTCGATCCACTAACTCCACAACACGGCCACTCTTTCGAGTTGTTACCTCCACGACACCTCAACCCTTTCAGGTCACTGCCTCCATGGCACGCCCATTATTTGGGTCACTTCCTCCACAGATGCCCACCCTTTCGGGTCACTGGCTCCATGGCACACCAATTCTTAGGGCCAGTACTTCCATGGCACGCCCACCCTTTCGGTTCACTGGCTCCATGGCACACTAATTCTTCGGGTCAATGCCTCCACTGCACGCCACTCATTCGGGACACTACCTCCATGACACACCAATTCTTTTGGCTAATTCCTCCACGGCACACCCACTCTTTTTGGTCACAGCCTCCACGACAAACCCATTCCTTTAGCCCGCTACCTCCATGGCATGCCCGCTCTTGAGTCACTGCCTCCATGGCACACTCCTCCTCAGAATTATCATATGATTGTCACATTTGCATTTGCATGCAAGCATGGATAGCGAGTCAGGCTTGTTAAGAGAGTGACCCCTTATTAGTCGCGATGCCTTAACGAGCATTGTTTGTCGAGTAGGTCCCAGTGAGCAATGGGATTTATCGCATCGGAACTGATATGAGTATGACTGTGCTAAGGATCCAAGGGATCTAACTTGTATCATCTTGCATGTTACGGGTTCACATTTAATGACTCTTATTTTAGAACTAAAAATATATATTTTTCTACTTATTACATTTGCCATAATTTTAAAATTATGCATGTAGCATACTAGGTCATATGTAAGACCAACCCTTTTTCAAAATCTTTCCTGGGTGACATTCTTTAGATCCCTTGGATCTTTAGGACAGGGCTAGTGTGGTGACCCTGTCAAAGTCATACATACTTAGAGACTTACTTTGAACACTTAAATGCTGGTTAGGACGCTCTTTTGTTAGATGACGTGTTAGGCTAAGGACTAGGATGCTAGGTAGCCTTTTTCGATGTCCTAGCTATAGTTCTCTATTGGTTTGGTTGCCCTTATTAGGCATTACCTTTTGTGATCTTTAGTGTTTTTGCGTGCTTGATATGCATGGAAGTATATTATGATATTCTTTTATACGGGAACATGTTATATATATGCACACACAGGTATAATAAAAAGGGGGAGCAATGTAATTATTATTACTAACTTTTCTACAGGCGCTGCTTTGCTCCTCACAAGGCATGGCCCAGTCACGTTGCATGCTCGTTTAGCTTTCCCACTGGCATTATTTTCGTGCAGGTCAAGTTTTTTTTCCTAATTTACCTTTTAGATTCCTAGGAAGAGTCTGTATTAGAAATAAGGTACATGCACAAATTCTGAGGCGCCAGACAGGCGGAACCATGTGACGGGGCTAAGCGTTGTTTGCTCGTGTCCCGTACCTTAATCTTAAATTTTATTTATGTATAAAATTAGGACTGGACATATATATGTGGAGTCCGACCGCCTTTTTCTTTTATGTGATATGTCACCTACCTAACGACATTGGTCTTTTATTGTTTCATATTTGACTTGTTTTCTTGCTTTTCTTACATGTTTGTGTGCTTAAGTTGCTTTCCCAGTTTCTTTTTGGTTTATTTGGGATGATACAAAAATTACAATTTAAGTTCTAAAATTGTAATTTTTTTTACAAAAATCCTAATCATAAAAAATTGGGATAACCCGCGTTTCTCCAACCTGACTAATTCAACATAGATTTCTACTTAGGTGATTGTTTAATGTGCATAAAGTGTTAGAAGGGTCCAAGACAGAGACGGGTGTAAGTCCTTTATTGGGAGTATTTCTAGATTTGTAGTTGAACCTCTCTTTCTTTTCTTTTCTTGCGGCATCCTTGCCACTTTGGTGGATATAAGTCCTAGCTCTTGGAGCTCCACCTAATATTCATATGATAGAGTAATGTTACTTTGACCTTAGGGCTACTAAGATCCCATGGACGATGCAATTCATGAATTATTGACTAGAGACTTCTAGACAAGTTGGTTCGACTATTCACGACCAGTTAGACTTAAGGTCCTAGTAGCTTAGGATGACGGGTCTGTGGTACCCTAACTCGGCTACCTTTACCTTCTAGGGATTACTCATACCTTCCTTTGACTACCCCTATTGAGCCTTGGACTTATATCAACTTAAATCCCACTTGGGTCTAACCCAATTTAAACATAACTTTAACACGAATCACCTTTAGGTCTAACCAAACTTAGACCTAATCAACTTGAAATCCTCCTAAGTCTAGTTTAGCTTGGACTAGTTAATTGGAACTTTCCCCATATCTAATCTAATCTAGACCTAGTCAGAGCACAACCTGACTTGGACTTAAGTCCTCTTGAGTCAAACTTAACTTAGACTCAATTCAATTGAACTTCTGGGTCAACCCGATCTAGCTCGGGTTAACTCAATTCAACTGAACTTCTGGGTCAACCTAACCTAACTCGGGTTAACCTAATTTAATTAAAACCTCGAGTCAACCCGACCTAACTTGAGTTAACCTAATTCAATTAAATTTCTGAGTCAACCTGACCTAATTGTAGTTAAACCAATTCAATTGAACTTCCAGGCCAACCCGACCTAACTCGGGTTAACCCAGTTTAATTGAACTTCTAATTCAACCCGACCTAACTCAGGTTAACCCAATTCAATTGAACTTATGACCCAACCCAACCAAACTTGGGTTGACCCAATTAAATTGAACATCCAGGTCAACCCGACCTAACTCGAGTTAATCCAATTCAACGGAACCTCTAGGTTAACTGCTCCTTTTGCCTTCGTTGATATCATCTTGACGGCCTGATTGCCTGTGAGCTGCCTCCTGTTTGGGATACTATGATTTTTCCTCTGCCCTTATGACTCAAATGTGGTTTGACGTATTGAGATTCCCCATTAGGATGATTCAGTTATTTCTCACACTCCGTATGTTGAAGAGTCTGTTACCCATGTGGGACCACGAGAGCCACTCTGTCTGCGGAGCTTTAAAATAATTAGATCATTCCCTTGTGAAAAAACTGTTCTTTGATAGTCCTGTGCTAGCTATCACCTTAAATGTAAGCAAAACTCATTGGATCAAGAGTATTCTTTGGGCAAGCCCCAAGAAGTGATTAACCAAGTGGAATACATCTCTTTGAGAGCACTCGGGACCTCAAAACAGACACACATACCTGAATCTCTGGTTGTGGGTAGTTTACATAGGTATTCTTTCGCGGATATTGATCCAAGGAGCTTCTGCCTAATCATGTTTAGTCGAACATACATGATCTATCATTGGGAGGTTTATCGCACGTAGGCTCTCCACATTCTTTCTCTTATTTGTCGTATTTTTTGTATGTTTGTCTTTCTTGGTTCCTCTCTTCTTATGATAATTCACATAATCTGGAAGAGAGACTTATTCAAAAAAGAAAAGTATATGATGTTGGATAAACTGACGAATCCTTTAAAATAAAAAGAGAAGGAACGAAAACAATTGTTAGTATCCCTCTACTCCACCATATTTCCAACACTACTACATCATGTTTTATCTCTAGATACAATTGTTGTCAAATGGAATACCCTAGCCAAGCGACTATAATCAACAAACCATTCAAGGCGACACAACTCAGAAATAAACTACACCATATCACCATGAAATGTGACACTATGGATTAATATTGACCCACTTTTTATGTTTGCAAATTGTGTTAATAGAAACGGCACCAAAAACTTGATCCCGCTTTAATATATATAATTGATTTTATGATGGAATGTATAATGTGAATTCTACGCAAGTATACGTATCGTATCAAGTAATACGAGGCTCTAGTGGAGTCCTCGTTATCGATCCCACAGGGAAGTTTTACTAAATTTGTAATGACTAAATTTAAAAGTTTTTACTTACTAATAAAGTATACGGAAATTTAGAATATTTAACTAAAGCAAAATAAAGTAAACTAATGCTTAAAAATAAAGTTGATTTAAAGATTTCAGAAAAAGGTATCCTTCTCCTTGTTTTTGGAAAATTAAGTGAATGATGAATTCAAATAGATTTTTGTTATTGTTTGTGACAAATAGGAGCATTCCTATTCTTTACCCTTTGGTCCAGGAGAACATTGACTAATCCTATGTTTGATTATCGAATCTGCGGCTAGGTTGGAGGATACCGGTCGCCACTTCGTAGCTCCCACGTTCCCCTCACCTGAGGGCTAACATCTACACTTCAACTCTCAATCAATAGGACCGAATTGAATATTTTAGTCTATCACACTAAAATGTCCAATTCTACTCCCGATAAATAATATTTCCCTATTTATTTGCACCCTCCTTCCAAGGCTTTTGACTTCCCTGAATATCGGAAGTAATCTTTACTATAGTTGATAATTCAACATATTTTAACAAATCAATGGGCCAGATTGAAAACTAAATTAAGTTTTAAGTAAAAATTATCACAATTTATTTTAATATTTTAGGCATTTCTATTTAATTTCATCAATTCACATTATTTCATAAAAAAGGAGAAAGACTAAGAAAACTACTCAGAATGCATGTGAATTAAATAAAGCATGGATTTCATTTAAAGTTAACAACAACAATAAACATAGATACTTATCTCAATTTCCTCCTGCAGACTCCTCAAGTTCCTTTGACTTTTCCTTCTAGTACAGCACACTTCTTAACTCACTACTTACACTTACTCACACTAAACTTCAACTTAGACTCAAAAGCACACTAATAGAATACTCTAAGACTCCTAGAATAGACACGAAATAGACACACAATATACTAAAATTCGTCCTCTATTTATAGAGGTAGACAAAGGTCCAAGGAGTATTTAAGCACCTCTTCAAAAAGCATCCGTGTTCGATGTATCTGGTATTTTGACCAATCTCGCCGTCGGCGAGAAACGACTTCGCCGTCGGTGGGGCTTCTAGAAGGTCTCCAAACAGCGTGATCTCGCCGTCGGCGGGTTCGGGCTCGCTGTCGGCGAAGTAGTTATAAATCCTTCAAAAATTCTCCTTATGATCTCGCCGTCGGCGAGCTCGATCTCGCCGTCGGCGGCTTAGTTCATTTTGCATGAATTTCTTCCTTTTTATCCAAATTCGCTCCATTTCATGTTTTTTTGCTTTTATCACTTATAAATCTTCATTCCTGCAATAAAATAAAGAAAATACCTTTCTTTAAAGTGCAATTTCATAAAAAATAGGTATGAATTTCTTAACATATTTTTCTGTGATCAAATATGTTGCCCAAATCAAATCTATTGTGAATTAGCAAGAAGCAACAAGATGCAAGCTGGACGCTAAAGACATTGTCCTCTATATCTTGAAATGTCCATCCACCTCCTTAACCAATCATTCAAAACCAACACCAGGACTAGGTTAGATCAAATACACCATGATGATCACTACTCACTTCTCTACAGTCAAAAAAAAATATTAAAGTAGAAATAATCAAATATCAATCATCCTCATCGACAACATTTAATACCTTGCAATGGTCATAACTCTCGAAGAACCAATCTCGGTTGCACACACTTTTCAATTTCACCATTCACTATAAAAATAGTGACAAAAATAAAAACCTTTGCTAATTTGACGATATGGCAAACAAGATCACTTGGCACTTGTCTATTAGCATTGTAACAATCTCTCCTACATACAACTTGAATCCAATAACACTTCAACTCTTATTGCAAATTCTTCGCCCACCAAAGTAGATTTGTTTCTTGATGCAAGTACAATGTTACATCTCACCTTTGATTGCTCTCAACTTTAACAACCAATTAAAAATCATGGTGTTGGCATCAATTTTTGATGTCACGAGTGTAGGGTGTCCACCTGCATGATTCAGGATAGTCTACGGTTCGTCCGTAACACCCTGTAGTTCAGACACCCACTCGGGAGCTTTCGGCACGTGTTGAGGGGCACGTAGCCAGGACCATTCTGCCAGGCTTTGGCTTTCGCTAGGCAAAGGCCAGTCGGCATTTCACATATCAGATGGCTGCAGTTGGGCTGACAAATGTTACTCGCCGCGTCACGCAAATTGACTCAAATTTGGTCCGTCTACCGGTGAGCTTGTTCAGATGACCACGAACGATGAAACGAACCACGCGAGTGTGTCCGGGACGTCGATATTACCTAGAGAGGACATCTATTTAGCTACGGCTTTGCAGACGGGCCTAAAATATGCGAATTATTCTTTTTTAGCCCCATCGCTCAAAAAGCGGCTCGAACGGCCCCGGATGATCCCGGACGACAAAACGGACCACGCGAGTGAATCCTGAACATCGATTTTACTTAGGAGAGATGTTCATTTCACTGCGAGGATGTATCTGCGCGAAAAATATGAGAATGATAAATTTTATTTTTATCTTATATATATATGTATATATATATATATATATATATATATATATATATATATATATATATATATATATATATATATATATATATATATATATGTACAAATCACGCATGGGATAATCTGAATCTGATAATAGTATTTTAGATATATATATATATATATATATATATATATTAGTCACACACGCATGTTATAATCTGGATTTGATAAGTATTATATATATATATATAAATAAAGGATAAATATATATATATATATATATATATATATATATATATATATATATATATATATATCCCATCTGATCCCTTCCCTCCGCATGCGAGGCACGCCAGCTATAATATATATATATATATATGAGAGGCGTTGTATGGAGTGAAGATTTCTTTTTCTCTGCTTCACGCTTCAGATCTTCTTGAGCCGCACTATATCTCTTATACACACACACACACACACACACACACACACATATATATATATATATATATATATATATATATATATATATATATATATATATATATAATAAAAAATATATATATAATAACAAAAAAATACCCATGTGATCCTCTCTCTCCTTAATCTTCTACCGTTACTAAACTCACGCATGGCCTTTCCCAAGCATTAAAATAAAAAAAAAAGATTAATATATACTCTATCCTACTCTATCCTACAAGCATACGCCAATCAGAAAATAAACAAATATATATAAAAAGGAAAGATTTGATAAGGGTCAGGAGGATTTTCTTTAAAAAGGATGACAACCTTGAGTTTCGGACTCTCCGAGAAGCTTCCCAGATTTCACGAAAAAGCAGCCCGACTCCATTTTTTTCTCCTCTCCCTCTTCCTCGCCGGCGACCTCTCCGACGGCGACGACGGTCACCCTCCAACTTGCTGCAACCACCTTCCTTTGCTCCATATATATATATTTACATATATATATTTATACATTCCTTTGGTCAGCCCCGCTCGCCGGACCTCCTCCTCGCCGGTGACGAAACTGCACCGGAGCAAACCAAACAAGGAAAGCTTTATATTCCGGTCTCTCTCCTCGCATCTCTTTCGCTTTCGTTGTAAACCATCGGCGAGCTGACCTCCGAACATCGCCGTTCCACTTTCCCGGCGACCGTATATCTCGCTGGATTGCCTCTATTTCACCGGGCAGCGGACGTCGTTACTTTTAGAAAGATTGCAAGGACCTCCTACCGCTTGTGAAAGCTTCCTCAAGCGTTCTCGGGCATCGTGCAAACATCGCGGCGGTATAATTTCTTGAAACTTGCATTTTTGCTTCATAGCCGGCCGTAGGATGTAGCTATTAGGTGTGCGGGTTCGATCGCCTGCACGGGGTGCGTGCGCCGGCGTGAGCCGGTGCGGCGACGCGCCTATGTGATGGATCGTTTGTTTCCTAGAGCTAGCCTTTAGGATAGGATATCACATGCGTGGCCCAACCCCCTCGAAAGCCAATCGAATCCCATTTATTTTGAGCTTTAGCACCGGTCCCGACGGGTCGGAGTCCCTCACTCTGTTTGCTTTGGATTCCCGCTTTACCTCGAAAGCCGGGAGGTCGGACTTGGCAAAACGAGAGAAGCTTCTCGGCTGGCTCGCTTTGCAAAGTTTAGAGGAGTTCGCAAAATGGGAAAAGCTTTGTAGCTAGCCCATTTCGCGACGCCGTGGATAGTTTCCCTCTCCGAAATCCGGAGGGAAAGTATCCCATTTGCCTCGCCGGAGTAAAGGCGGCAGTCGCCGTTTCTTTTCATATTTTGACCCTAGGTGCCCCCGGGCGAGGTCGATAATGCGGGAATAGCTCCCTATCACACTTGCATGTCTCGCATGTCACTTGACACATTTGCATGTTGCACGCTTGCACTTATACGTTACAGTTTGCACTTGCATCCCGATCGGTCGTCCCGGCCAAATCGGTATCCTTTTGCACTTCGCATTTCCCACGTGTCATACTTTTGCACTTCGCATTCTCCACGTGCACCCCGATCGGTCGTCCCGGACCGGCCGACACCAGCTCGCACCTCGCATTTCATATTTGCACATCGATCGGTTATCTTAGCCTGGTCGATATCACTTGTGCTCTAATCGACTATCCCGGGCCGGTTGACACGATATTTTGGTTCAATCGGATACTCCGACTAGGTTGACCAGCCATTTGCGTCGTTGCATATCCTGCATGTGTATGTATGCATTTCTGCATATTGTCGCACATAGGTTTAGCCATATTGCACTGGTCATATGTACGAGTCGCACATCCTTTCGGGTCACCGCCGCCTCGGCACACCCTCTTCGGGCCGCTCGCCACCATGGCACGCCCATCACCTCGGGCCACCGCCACCATGGCACGCCCATCCCTTCGGGTCACCTGTCGCCTCGACGGACCCACTTCTGGGCCGCCGCCATCGCGCATGCTCGTCTTTGCTCGAGTCATCGCCTCGCGGTACACTCGTTACTTGCACATTTTGATCGGTTACATTTGCATTTGCCTCGTTCGCATTGATAGTGAGCCGGACCCGTTAGGAGAGTGACTCCGTGTCGGTCGCGATGCCTTAACGAGCGTCGCTTGCCGGGTTGATCCCAGTGAGTTCCGCGAGTTAAGTCATCGGGATTGACACGAGTATGACTGTGCTAAGGATCCAAAGGATCTAATTTGTGTCACACATGCATGTTACGGGCTCGCATTTAATGACCCTTATTCTAAAATATAAAATTACATATTTTCCTATTTATCACGTCTATCGTATTTTTAAATTTAAGCATATAGCAAATTTAGGCCGTATATGAGGCCGTCATTTTTAAAAGCTCATCCCGGGTGACACTTATTAGACCCTTTGGATCCTCGGGGTGGGGCCGGCATGGCGACCCCGCCAAAGTCATACTAAACCCGGACTTGCCCCGCACTTAGATTCTAGGTTAATGCACTTTTCGTTAAATGGTGTGCTAGGCTAGGATTTAGGATGCTAGGTAGTCTTTTCGACACCTCTGGCTATTGTTATGTGCTGTGTTGTCTTGTGCTAGCCACGTGTCACTTTTCTTGCTTTCGTCAGTGTGCTTGCATGTTTATTGTGTGTGATAGTATGTCAGGGCGATTTTCTGCAGGAGTCGTGCCTATTTACACACTCACACAGGTGCTATCATGGGGGAGCCTGTAATGATTTCTAACCCTTTGCTTGCAGGTGCTGTTAGCTCCCCCAATTACAAGGCACGGCTTGTTATTTCACGTTGCATGGTGTGCCCGCTAATACTTGTTTTATGCAGGTCGAGTCTTTATTTTCTTTTCTGGATGTATTTAATAGAGTCCTTAGGAAGAGTCTGTATCGAAAATAAGGTACGGGCGTGGGTTTCGAGGCGGACGACGCACCGAACAATGTGACCAGGACCAGAGCAACGACTCGTGGCCCGTACCTTAAGTCTGAATCTTATATTTTTGTATAGATCTAGGACCGGGCATGTATATGCGGAGTCCTCGCCGTCTTTATTGCTTTTCCGGATTATGTTGCCGGTCCAGGCGGCATTTGGTCTCTTTTATTTATTCTTTTGGAGTGCTTTTCCGCTTTTATTCGTATGACTCGTATGTTCGAATCGTTTTACATTGTTTCTTCTGTGATCCGGGAAGCGCTTTATTTTGTTTATTTCCTGCTTTAAAGATCCTAATAAAATATTCAAGATAAAATTAAAATTTAGGATTAAAAGATTCAAGATTTTAAAGTCCGTCTTTATTTTCTCCGCATGGCCTTCGGGCCGATTTAAAAACGGGTTGCATTGCATGGCTATCACCCAAGTCATACCTAATAGTGGCCTCCACAATACTTTAGGACTCTCTTAGATAATTGCATCATATTTGCATGTCCCGAGGAGAAGTCCCCGTACTTCTTCAATCTGATCGGCCCGACATAATCTTGAATATGTGGTTGTCTAGCTTCGCTTAGGATGTTAGGAGGCTCCCCGACCCGGACGGGGTATAAGCCCTCTGTTGGAGTGTTTGCGCCTTTTAGCCGAACCTCCCATTCTTTTCCTTCCTCGTGGCATCCTCGCCATTTCGGCAGGTGTGAGCCCCACCTCTTGGAACTCCAACTTATAGTCATAGGATAGAGTTTCGTTCCTTTCGACCTTAGGCTACCGAGGTCCCCCGTTGGGGTCACAATTCAAGGATTGTCGACCGGGATCTCGGGACGTGTTGGGTCGACTACCTTCGCGACCGGGTGGACTTAGGGTCCTAATTGCTTGGAATGATGGGTCTGTCGTACCCTGACTTAGCAACATCTACCTTTTTAGGAATACTCTTTTGCATCCTCTTGACTACCTTTGTTGAGCCATTTCATTCCTTTGTCTTCGTTGGCATCATCTCGATGGCCTAACGCCGATGAGCTGCCGCCCGTTTGGGATACGACGATTTGTCCTCTGCCCTTACGGCCCGGATGTGCTTTGACGTGTTGGGGTTCTCCATTGGGATGATATGGTTCTTTCGCGGAGTTCCGTATGCCGATGAGTCCGTTACTCTTGCGGGGATAGTGGGAGATCCATTCTCCACCCCGTGGTCTAACAGAACTTTGAAAGCTTCGGAACATCCCCCTGTGAAATAACCTCCTTTTGTAGCCCTGTGCTAGTTGGCACTACTGAGTAAGCAAACCCCTCTTGGATCAAGAGTATTCTCGAGTACACCCTAAGATGTAATTAACTAAGTGGGATGCGTCCCCTTAGGAGCACTCTTGGCCCTGCAACAGGCACCTACACCTGACTCTCTGGTTATGGGTAGTTTACGTAGGTATTCTTTCGCGGATATCGGTTAAGATGCATTCGCCCGATGTTGTTTGGGCGAACACTCTTAAACCTATCCTTGCGAGGTTTATCGCACGTAAGCTCTCCACGTTTTGTGTTTTCTCTTGTTTGTCATTTTGTCCTATGTCCCTTTCTATTCGGTTCCTCTCCTCTTCGAATCACTTATTTGATTCAGGAGGGAGATTTATTCGAATGGGGAAGTATATGATGGTCGACGAGTCGGCGACTCCTTCTAAAATAAAAGAGAAAAAAACAAACGAAAAACAGATTGGCGACTCACTTGGGAGGAGGCTTTCTCTTCACCACGGGGTTTTGCTCTTGCGAATTTTATGTATTCGCAAGATCGCCAACTCCTTTGGGGAAGAATCGCCTCGTCCCATACATGGAGTTGTCTTGTCGTGTGTATATTCCTATTCTGGGGAATTATTAAGGGTAGTGCACTCTCTTCCTCTAAGGGGGTTTTGCTTACAATTTTAGTGTCCTAGCGTCTTCCTCGTCGAGATGTCACTGTTGTGTCTTTTAGACCTTGGACTTCAGATCCGTGCTTCAGCTGCTATGGTTAGCAACTCGAAGCACTTCTGTCCCTTTTTCTACCCTCGACAGATCGGCTGTCGCATTTTTGCATGCATCGATGTCGTTGTACTTTGTTTTGATTGGTTTTCTTTGACCTTTTTCTCTTATTCTGTTTTGTAATCGTTATCTCTTTCTCGCATCGTGACATGACGAGCGAAAAGATGGTTACGATTGCTACTCGTTGGGGAAACACTCGTTTCCTTTTCTCCAAGTGTTTTCAGTGCTCCCGAAGGTACTATCACCTTTGGCTCTTTCGAGCATCCTGTTCGGATTACCATAGGTAATCCTACACCTGCTGAGGCGTCTGCTCTGTGCCCTCCCCCTCGAAAGGGGAGTCGCGCATATCGAGCTACCTCCGCTGCAGTAGCTCGTATCGAGCCTGCCTCTCCTGCGAGGAAGAGGCTAGTCCCCGATAGCGATGCGCTGCAGCGCCCTTCAGTTTTCTCTAGGCTGTCGGGTCGTTCTACTGTGTTCTCACGATTGTCCCTGCCTTTGGCGAGTGGATCTTCACGCGACACTCGTTGTCGCCATCGTTGTTCTCCTGTCGTGGGTCCGACACCTGTCGCTACGGGTCCATTTGAGGCTACTCCCGCTCCGAAGTTGGGCGGAGAGGGCCCGGAGGACCGTGAACGAGTATGCTGCGATCCGAGCAGCAAGCCCCTTCCGTTGCTCCGGCTTCGGCCTGGGTAGAATCTTCGATTCCCCCGCCGAGAATCGCTTTGTCGCTCTTTTCGGTTGCGTAGACTATGTTCCCGCCGGAATTGCTCAGAGGCGCTCCCCGCCTCCTGACACGAGTTCTCTTCGATCCACTATCCCTTTTGATCATTCTGCTACGGATTTTCTGACGAAGGAAATCGCTGGAGCGGTTACCTTCATGAGAGGACAGGGTCCAGTTTCTAAGGAGGAGCTCTTAGCTCGAATATCAGAAACATCTGAACGCGTCATAGAGCAACTCTTGACTATTCCTCACCCACGACGACTGCGTAGTAGGAGACCGGGGTCCTCTCGTCGGTCCACTACGAGGTCGAAGTATCTCGCGCTCCGCGCGATACAGACCATCAAGCCCATTCAGGAGCCCCGAGAGGCTCCAGATATGGAGCTTGACGGGGCTATTCCAGAGCTTGGGTCTGTTCCTTTTACCTCTACTTCTATAGCGGCAATGGCCGCAGCTCTTACTGTACCTCCTTCTGTTGATGATAATAAAAAGAAGGGCTTGTTTGCTTATTGTTCTCCTACTTCGAGTCGCATGTCGCTTCTACGGTTTTTGGTAGTGGAGCGAGAGCCGGGGCGTACCCCTGCCGATACTCCTCACACTCATACATCAGAAAGGGTTATTGCCCTCCTAAAAGGAAGTGGGTCCGAAAGGCCCCCACCGTTGCACCTCTCATAGTTTCACCTCCTGTTGCAGAGGCTATTGTCTCAATCCCAGGACAGTTTGTCCCCCCAGTTGATCACGACTCGGAGCTTTCTCGGATTAACCCCGAGGATGAGCCTGAATTCGATCCTGAGGATGATCTGTTCGGCGGACTTTCTGATATTCCTGAAAACCTCCTTGAAGATTATGATCTCCTTGAAGATGAGCTTCATGATGTTGATATGGTGAGACGCCACGTCCTCGTAGTGACCACTCGTGGTCAAAGATCTTCTACAGATGACCCGTCACATGATCTCGAGGAGGCTGACCGTCATGAACCCGTCGAGGTTCAGAATGTCCCCGCGATTGATCAAGGAAGTCTCACCCCCGAGGAGACTATTGCCCTTTTACAAGGTCAGATAGCAATCCTCACTACGCAGATTGTTGCGTTACAGGCCGAGCGGGCTGGGTCCGGCGCAGTCTCACCCCCGACACGAGTAGAGACGCGTTTAGTGACACCTATCGTGCCTCCCGAACCGTTAAAGCATGTACCTACCACATCTTCTAATGATGCTCACCACGAGCCGAACCCTTCGACTCGCATCTACAATCACTAATAGATGCGAAGGTCGAAGCCGCCACTAGCGACTCGGCAGGGAGAGGCCATAAGTGCGTCGAGGTAGACCCTACCCCGAGGCATATGAGTATATACCATATCCTCCAGGTTTCGTCCCTCTACGTTTTAAAACATTCGATGGGGTTGGAAATCCTCGCCAACACGTCGCTCAGTTTCGAGCATTATGTTGCAACATCGGGAGTAATGACGCTTTGTTACTTCGACTCTTTGTTACTAGTTTGGGAGGATTCGCTTTTGAATGGTATGCCGATTTGCCAAACGATACCTTCAGAACATTCTCCGAACTTGAAAATGCGTTCACAAAATGTTTTACCGGTGCACATCATCAAGTCACTCTAAGTGACCTAATCTTATCTCACTGGGAAGCCAATGAGCCCTTAATAGACTTCATTATCCGGTGGCGCAATTTGAGCATGAAGTGCGAGCCGCTCCTTCAGGAGCAGCATGCCGTTACACTTCTTTTGGGCAAAATCAAGGGTCCGATCTCTGTCTTGCTCAAAATCACCCCCAATTAAAACCTTTGAAGTCCCGATAGAAAAGGTGGCGAGTCCGCAGATAGTGCGGAATCTTTGGTTCTAAAATCGGATGATAGAGCCAAAGGAAAGAAACATTTTTCGGCCTTCCCTTTAAGAAGAACGGAAGAAAGCTTAGCCTCGACGACGGCCGATGGTAGGCTAAAAAGGCTCGTCTCGTCCGCCGAGCAACCTCGCCCCTCCCCCCAAAAATGGAAGGGTCAAACTTCAGAGCAGAAGAAATCCCGATCCTACTCCTTTAAAAGAGATTGTCTTAAAAAAATCTTCAAGAATCTCCTCAAACAGGGCATGCAGCTTCCCAATCCAAGGAAACCTGAAGAAGCAGAAAAGACCCAGGAGCCTGACTACTGCCCTTACCATAGGCACTTGGGGCATGTTCTTGAGGATTGTTATGTCTTCAAGAATTGGCTTGAAGCCCGCTATCGAGCAGGGGAGATAGAGATCCCGTAGCAAGTACTTGGAGAAACCTCCCGCACGAGGATCGACTAGAGTCATCACGGTTATTTCAGCCACTTCGCTACTACCTTTACTACAACATGCGAGGTTGATGTGCTTCCTTTCTTCTTTATCGATGATGTAAGCTCGGAGCAGGAGCACTGTTCCTCCGAAGCATTATATACCACCGATGAAGCAATAAAAGACGTTTCCGAGTATTTTTCTCGTGTCGGCAGTAAGCTCTCATAATTCCGACGCGAAATCATTAGTGAAGGAGAGGAACAATACCCATTGTTACCCTCCTTCGATGGCACTTACCGCATCCGCGACGACTCGAGCGATTCGTCAGAAGATGTAGTTGAGACACCTTTCCCTCAGGACTCTTCCGTAGAGCCCGTTTCGCTGAAGTGCCCCGTTGAAAGTGACCCCACTGGGTCCCCTAACGAGGATATCCAGGAAGTACGCCTGCGAAGCGGAAAACTCCTTCCTCCGAGGGTGGCTAATCCTACATCACTCAAGAAAAATAAGGAGATCATCACCCAGGAAATCGATGATCCCCATGAAGCTCCCGCTCGCAGCAAGGAGGCTAAAAATCTTACTAGCAAGGTAGATTATAATGTGCTAGCACATCTGAAGAGGTTACCAGCATCATTGAGCATCTATGACGCCCTCCTTCTATCCTCCGAATTAAGGGAGACTTTAGTGAAAGCTCTTTTAGAGCCTGAAGTCTTCCATGCCTATTACGCTGAGGAGAGGATGAGGGAGGCGGACCTTCCACAGGATATAGCTACCGTCACCTTTTCTGAAGATGATTTATTGTTGGGCACTGCAGACCATAATCGCCCTTTGTACATAACAGCTATAGTATATGGCACACCTCTGAACCGCATACTAGTTGATCCCGGTGCTTCCGTTAACATCATTCATGTGCGCACTCTGGAGTTGCTCTCATTAGGCACTCGAAGATTATGCTCGGATAGGATCATGTTGAATGGTTTCAATGAAAAGGGGCAAAAGACCCTAGGGTCCATAACCCTTCCTCTCCAATTTGGAGAATTCAAAAGTGAAGCCAAGTTTCACGTCATCGATGGGAATACGTCCTTTAGAGCCTTGCTCGGACGACCCTGGATCCACAAACATGGAATGGTGCCTTCAACCCTCCATCAATATATCAAATATATGCGCGGAGGAGAAGAGTTTTCTATCCCAGGTGACGTTCATTCATTCTCCGTGAATGAAGTTGGTGTATATGACGATGTCGAGTATTATGTTCCTCATAGTAAGGCACCATTACCTTCTTCCAGTTCCGTGGGACGTTCGCGTGCTCCTCCTCCTCCTAGCCCTCGCTTAATCAAAGGCAAGGAGATAGAAAAGGAGTCACGCACCCCACTTGTAACGGGGCCAATCAGAAGGCTCCCTACTTTGCCTACCCCTAAAGTTACGATATGTATCTACTCTGATACAGATTCTGAGGCAGAAGAAGCCCTCCAGGTGGACAAACCTAGATATTCACGAGGTGACACTCCAGAGAGCTCTGATGAAGAGATCCTTTGGTCACCGCCACCGATGATGGTTCCTCGTCTAACCAGATTGACACTGACGGATGAGGTGCTCACTATCAACCCTGTACCACAAGGGCACTATAGAGATCTGACAGCTGCACGTGCTTCCACAGTTGAAGAGCTCAAGACTTTTTATGTACCTCCTGCGACCTGTGTCTAAGGAGAAAAGCATTTTGTTTTACAAGGTTGATTCTCATGTTACCGGATCTGATGTAATGTCTTTCTATGATATAAATGAAAATGTAGAGGACATACCTCTTTCATATTATTGCTCGCCTCTCATTTCTAAATTATTAGATAATGATATATTGCCTGAAAGATGGTCTGTCCGCCAAGCCAAATTATGTAAGGCTGTGTGGCAAAATAGGCTACCAGGAGATAGATCCGAATTAGGATATGTCAAGAAGCTGGGTAATGTTAAACCCCTAATGCTTCATGCAAAATGATCTCCTCACATCATGATATCCAGGAGCCATTCCCCATGGCGAGGAAGTTGAGGTCAAAGAGGCCCCTCCCGCGTTGGAGGATGGCGTCTCTTCGACCATTGACGAGTTGGTCGAAGTCAACTTAGGCACAATGGACGACCCTCGTCCCGCTTACATTAGTAAGCTTCTGTCTGCCTCCATGGCCGTTAAAATTATGAAAATCCTCAAGGAGTTTCGGGACTGCCTTGCTTGGAGCTATTCCGAGATGCCCGGTTTAGCTCCAGAGGTTGTAGTCCACAATCTTTCTATCGATCCGAGTGTCACTCCCGTAAAACAAACACCTCGGAGGATGCGGCCCGAGATTGAGTTGAAGGTTATTGAAGAAACCAAAAAGCTCATCGAGGTCGGCTTTATTAGTGGAAGTTTCTTACCCTACTTGGCTTGCAAATATCGTACCCGTTCGAAAGAAAAATGGGCAGATACGAGTTTGCATCGATTTTCGGGACCTGAATAAGGCTTGCCCGAAGGACGATTTCCCTCTACCAATCCCGGAGTTGATGGTAGATGTCGCCTCTACACATGCAATGTTCTCCTCTATGGATGGCTTGTCCAGATACAACCAGATCCGGATGGCTCCACATGAAGAGCAACATACGGCGTTCCACACACCCATTGGCATCTTCTGTTACAAGGTCATGCCCTTCGGTCTCAAAAATGCTGGGGCAACCTATCAGCGTGCCATGACTCATATCTTTGATGACTTACTACATCACGAAGTTGAATGCTATATCGATGATGTGGTCGTTAAAAGTCACTCCGAAGAAGATCATCTCACAAATCTAAGGACCGTCTTCGAACGACTTAGAAAATTTGATTTGAAGATGAACCCATTGAAGTGCGCCTTCGGTGTCTCTTCTGGGAAGTTTCTAGGCTTTATAGTCCGACACAGGGGCATAGAGATTGACCCCAACAAAATCAAATCCATCATAGAGATGGAGCCTCCTAAAATCTTAACGCAACTACGTTCCTTACAAGGGAAACTTGCGTTCATTAGGAGGTTTATTTCAAATCTCTCCGGGCGTTGTCGTCCCTTCTCTGCTTTGGCCAAGAAGGATGCCCGTTTCCATTGGGATAGAGCATGTCAAGATGCTTTTAATGACATCAAGCATTACTTGCTCGATCCTCCAGCTTTGGCCGCTCCTCGTCTCGAGAAAACCCCTTATACTCTACATTGCCGCTTTTGATGAGTCAGTGGGAGCTTTGTTGGCACAAGTTAATGAAGTCGGGAAAGAGGGTGCCTTGTACTATCTCAGTAGGCGCCTCATCTCGGCCGAAATAAAGTATCCGCCAATCGAGAAACACTGTTTGGCGTTGATATTTTCAGTCCAGAAGCTGAGACATTATATGCTCTCGCATCATATTGATCTGATCTCAAGGGTGAACCCCTTGCAATACCTTATGACTCGCCCCGCTTTAGCTAGACGATTGGCGAGATGGGCTATGATCTTATCACAGTTCGACATATCTTACGTCCCCCAACGAGCTGTCAAAGGACAAGCTTTAGCTGATTTTCTAGCGGCACATCCAGTCCCAGCTGACTCACTGTTAAATGATGACTTTCCAGATGAACATTTGTTATCCGTTGATTCACCTGGATGGGAGCTCTATTTCGATGGAGCATCTTCCTTGAAGGAAGACCCTTCAGGATCCCTTCCGAGGGTAAAGGCTGGCATTGGCCTTATATTTGTTTCCCCCGAGCGTGGTATTCTTCGCTATTCTTATAGTTTAACGGAACCACGCACAAACAACGAGGCGAATACGAAGCCTTGATCCTTGGATTAGAATTAGCCATTCAAATGAGCATAACAAGGATCAAAGTTTATGGGGATTCACAGCTCATTATTTGTCAAGTGTTAGGAACTTACAAAGTCCTCAAGCCGGATCTCTTGGTCTATCACAAGAGAGTTATGGTATTACTAGAGCACATCCCCGATGTCACTTTAGTTAGAATTGCTCGTTCACTAAATAGCAAGGCTGACGCTCTCGCTAAGCTTGCTAAGGAACTATCCAATCCTACTGGTGACCTTGTGACAGTTGTAATCCAAGATAGGAGGGTCCTATCACCAGTCTCTCTTGAGCACTCGAGTCTAGCCTCTCCGGGAGGAAAGGGCGTAGTCCTCTCTACTTCTGATGAGTCACCTGATGATTGGCGCCAAGACATCACCTCGTACTTAACAAAGGGCACACTCCCTGATGACCACTCTCTCGCTACCCAGATACAAAGGAGAGCATTGTCATTTACCATCCTAAATGACACCCTTACCGACGCTCTTTTGACCAAATGTGGCTACGGTGTGTTGGAAAGGATGAGATTCAAAAAATTTTGGTCGATGTCCATGATGGTCTCTGCGGATCCCATCAGTCGGGTCCCAAGATGAAAGCTAAGATTAAAAGGCTTGGATATTATTGGCCCTCGATGACCCTCGATCGTATAGACTATGCCAAGCGGTGCCATCATTGCCAGGTTTTCAGTCCAGTGCCTCACCAGCCCCCGAATGCACTACATCCGACAGTAGCATCTTGGCCATTTGAGGCCTGGGGGACTGATGTCGTGGGGCCTATCGACCCTCCGTCCTCTAAAGGACATCGTTTTATACTTGCAACCACCGATTACTTTTCTAAGTGGGCGGAAGCCATCCCTCTGAGAGAGGTCAAAGCTGACAACGTGTTGCATTTTCTAAAGAACCATATTGTGTATCGATTTGGTGTGCCACGTCGGATCATTTCCGACAACGGTTTGGCTTTCAAAAATACCAAGATTAATCGATTTGCGCGTCGACATCAAATCGATTGGAGATACTCCGCGGTGTACTACCCGAGAGCTAACGGTCTAGCTGAAGCGTTCAATAAGACCCTGGTGAACCTCATGAAGAAAACCCTTCACGCTAACAAGAAGGAGTGGCATGAGAGGCTTTCCGAGGCATTGTGGGCTTATTGTACGACATACCGTACCCCAACCAGCTCTACCCCTTACGCTTTGACATTTGGGTCCAGGCAGTCCTTCCCTCGGAAGTCGAACTACCTTCTTCGCGAGTTGCTCTAAGCAACAACATCACCAATGATGACAATATCCGACTCGAGGTTGGAAGAGCTTGATAATCTTGAGGAGTTAGGCTACAAGCTCAACAAAATCTCGAGTTATACCGCGCTCGCATGGCTGTGAGCTCACGACAAATTGGTGAGACCGAGGACCTTCATGGTTGGGGACTTGGTGCTGGTTCTACGCCGCCCAATTGTGGCTCACCGCCGAAGACATGGCAAGTTTGAGCCTACTTGGGAGGGACCTTTCATGATTGACAAGGTCTACGAAGGAGGAGCTTACATGCTGATCGATGCAGATGGATCACATCCAATGCCCCCTATCAACGAGCGATACCTAAAGAGATACTTTCGCTTAGCTCTCTTCCATGTACTCACCGGGTTTTATATTTATAAAAATTTACATTTCGTAATGCATGTACTCTGTAATCTGCATCAACGAAGCAATAAATAATGGGCACGTTTGCCATATCTTATTGCGTGAACTGCTTGCGATGATTACTTCGTACCTGCCGATGAATCATTTTTTTGTTCACAATGATTTCTTGCAAGAGAAACCCTATTTTTCTCTCAATTAGATTGCTTGCTCGCATTTCGGGTAAAGTGGAAGTCTTATGAGCGGCTTATACCTGGCGCGGCCACCAATCTCTATAAGAGAAATCTTGCTTTTCTTCTACTTAGCTTTTTCCGATCCGCTCTACGCAGGGTCCGAAGACTATTACTCCTCTCGTTGTGAGCATGTACATACATGTTCCACTCATTCTTATGGATGTGGAATACATGTCTATCTCGTTCTCCTCCAATGAACGCGATTGAAACCCTCCTACGGAGGCGAGCTTAGCTTAAAAGCCGGACGAGTCATGTGGGAAGGACGTCATCATAGCTTGACCCCACCCTTTTTCCACGGCACGAATAACCCTTATCGCTTCATTGGGAAAATGCATGTTGCATCGGCTACAATATTTTGCTTTCCTAGCAAATCCAAGCCTAAGCGGAGTATCCTTCACACCCACATTTAAATCCAAAGTTGGATCACCACGATGGGTGTTTTGATAAGGGCCCCCTTGTACACATGTTGGGTCACTTTTACCTTCCTAATATAAGGGCTACCTTATTAGCCTCTGAGGAGTCTCCAATGAGAGTCTTGCTTAATAGACTCTCGATTGAGATATGCTGCATTGGCTAGACTATCTTAGCTAGGCATCGACTCATGTTTGGTTGCGATATTCTGATATCCAATGGTACCAAGACGTTGCATAGAGTGAGAACCTTTATGTTCGACTTTATCGACCCGTCTCAGATTGCTATACCGCTTTGTTCATCTAGCATAAGATGTCTCTCGAGCCATGTGACGAACTAGTCGGTTCTATCGTGAGGGTGTCTCGTCTCATGACGATCCTTTAGCTCTATAGCCACATACTTTGATGCTTCTCGGACCAAATGACGTTCTAGTCGGTCCTTTTATGAGAAAATTTTGTAATTCGATATTTTTAGCTGTATTGCTACGCTTCCTAGCTAACCTTCGCTACCTCTCAGGTGATGATATAAAACTCTTGGTATTCATCACAGTTGTAGTACGGGTGTCGAGGTACGCACCTCGATTAGTTCGCAGGAGGGATTAGAGACTCATGGATCTCCTTCCTAACTGATCAATACGGGCTAGGACTCAGGGGGGTAGCGAAGTCCACTGGCATTCCTCTCTCGATCTAGTCAACCTGTTACCGCTTAGTGAGTGATTTGAAGCCCCATGGCATTCCTCATTAAAGTGACAAGCGGCTTTCTAGCCAACCTTCCTTCCTCTCATGAGCAACGTAAAATCTATACGACAACCCTCATTGATGGAGCGCGGGCGTTGAGGTACGCACCTCGATCTGTTCGCAAGAAGTACTGGAGCCTCATGGCTCTCCTTCTTAATCGATCAATGCGGACTAGTCCTCAGAGGAGAATTGAAGACCGCTGGCATTCTCCTCTCGATCTAGTCAACCTATTATCGCTTAGTGAGTGATGTGAGGCCCCATAACACTCCTCATTAAAGTGATAGGCGGCTTTCTAGCCAACCTTCCTTCCTCTCATGAGTGACGTGAAATCTATATATCGACTCCCTCATCGACGGAGCGCGTGTGTTGAGGTATGCACCTCGATCTGTTCGCAGGAGGGATCAGAATCCCTTGGCTCTCCTTCCTAACTGATCAACGCGGACTAGTCCTCAGATGCGAACTTTACGGCATTCCTTCTCGATCTAGTCAACATGTTACCGCTTAGTGAGTGATATAAGTCCTCATGGCATTCCTCATTAAAGTGACGGGCGGCTTCATAGCCAACCTGCCTTCTACATATGAGTGACGTGTAGCCCAATAGTCCTCATTAATGAAGCACAGGCGTTTGAGGGTTTAAACCCTTTAGTATCGTGTGGTCATGCCTCTACGGCCCCTGAACCACATTGTTGAGTCATGCCTCTAAGGCCCCTGAACTCATTCGTGGTTATGCCTCTTCAGCCTCTAAATCACTTTTCTGAGTCATGCCCCTGTGGCCCCTGAACTCATTTGTAGGTCACGCCTCTACGGCCCTCGAACCTAACCGGGCATGGTCATGCCTCTATGGCCTCTGAACCCATTATCGGGGTGGATATAAGTCCCGTGTGCATTCCTCCCCATTCTCCTAGAAGTGGATATGGCTCCCGCGGCTTTTCCTTTCTAGGGTAATTGGCTCTTTTTTAGGTCGACTAGGTCGCGTAGCATTCCCGCTAACCTAGATTTGATCAAAAATTGAGCAGCTTCCAACAAGTGCACTGTGCCTCAACGGCTCATCACACTTGTTGGGGGTCCTTTGTTGGCATCAATTTTTGATGTCACGAGTGTAGGGTGTCCACCTGCATGATTCAGGATAGTCTACGGTTCGTCCGTAACACCCTGTAGTTCAGACACCCACTCGGGAGCTTTCGGCACGTGTTGAGGGGCACGTAGCCAGGACCATTCTGCCAGGCTTTGGCTTTCGCTAGGCAAAGGCCAGTCGGCATTTCACATATCAGATGGCTGCAGTTGGGCTGACAAATGTTACTCGCCGCGTCACGCAAATTGACTCAAATTTGGTCCGTCTACCGGTGAGCTTGTTCAGATGACCACGAATGATGAAACGAACCACGCGAGTGTGTCCGGGACGTCGATATTACCTAGAGAGGACATTTATTTAGCTACGGCTTTGCAGACGGGCCTAAAATATGCGAATTATTCTTTTTTAGCCCCATCGCTCAAAAAGCGGCTCGAACGGCCCCGGATGATCCCGGACGACAAAACGGACCACGCGAGTGAATCCGGAACATCGATTTTACTTAGGAGAGATGTTCATTTCACTGCGAGGATGTGTCTGCGCGAAAAATATGAGAATGATAAATTTTATTTTTATCTTATATATATATATGTATATATATATATATATATATATATATATATATATATATCCCATCTGATCCCTTCCCTCCGCATGCGAGGCACGCCAGCTATAATATATATATATATATATATGAGAGGCGTTGTATGGAGTGAGGATTTCTTTTTCTCTGCTTCACGCTTCAGATCTTCTTGAGCCGCACTATATCTCTTATATATATATATATATATATATATATATATATATATATATATATATATATATATATATATATATATATATATATATATATATATATATACATATATATATATATATATATATGTATGTAATAAAAAATATATATATAATAACAAAAAAATACCCATGTGATCCTCTCTCTCATTAATCTTCTACCGTTACTAAACTCACGCATGGCCTTTCCCAAGCATTAAAATAAAAAAAAGATTAATATATACTCTATCCTACTCTATCCTACAAGCATACGCCAATCAGAAAATAAACAAATATATATAAAAAGGAAAGATTTGATAAGGGTCAGGAGGATTTTCTTTAAAAAGGATGGCAACCTTGAGTTTCGGGCTCTCGGAGAAGCTTCCCAGATTTCACGAAAAAGCAGCCCGACTCCATTTTTTTTCTCCTCTCCCTCTTCCTCGCCGGCGACCTCTCCGACGGCGACGACGGTCACCCTCCAACTTGCTGCAGCCACCTTCCTTTGCTCTATATATATATATATTTACATATATATATATATATATACAGACATATATATATATATTTTTACATATATATATATATATATATATATATATATATATATATATATATATATATATATATATATATATACATTCCTTTGGTCAGCCCCGCTCGCCGGACCTCCTCCTCGCCGGTGACGAAACTGCACCGGAGCAAACCAAACAAGGAAAGCTTTATATTCTGGTCTCTCTCCTCGCATCTCTTTCGCTTTCGGTGTAAACCATCGGCGAGCCGACCTCCGAACATCGCCGTTCCACTTTCCCGGCGACCGTATATCTCGCTGGATTGCCTCGATTTCACCGGGCAGCGGACGTCGTTACTTTTAGAAAGATTGCAAGGACCTCCTACCGCCTGTGAAAGCTTCCTCAAGCGTTCTCGGGCATCGTGCAAACATCGAGGCGGTATAATTTCTTGAAACTTGCATTTTTGCTTCATAGCCGGCCGTAGGATGTAGCTATTAGGTGTGCGGGTTCGATCGCCCGCACGGGGTGCGTGCGCCGGCGTGAGCCGGCGCGGCGACGCGCCTATGTGATGGATCGTTTGTTTCCTAGAGCTAGCCTTTAGGATAGGATATCACATGCGTGGCCCAACCCCCTCGAAAGCCAAGCGAATCCCATTTATTTTGAGCTTTAGCACCGGTTTGCTTTGGATTCCCCAGTTTTACCTTGAAAAGCTGGGAGGTCGGACTTGGAAAAACGAGAGAAGCTTCTCGGCTGGCTCGCTTTGCAAAGTTTAGAGAAGTTCGCAAAATGGGAAAAGCTTTGTAGCTAGCCCATTTCGCGACGCCGTGGATAGTTTCCTCCGAAATCCGGAGGAAAGTATCCCATTTGCCTCGCCGGAGCAAAGGCGGCAGTCGCCGTTTCTTTTCATATTTTGACCCTAGGTGCCCCCGGGCGAGGTCGATAGTGCGGGAATGGCTCCCTATAACACTTGCATGTCTCGCATGTCACTTGACACATTTGCATGTTGCACGCTTGCACCTATACGTTACAGTTTACACTTGCATCCCGATCGGTCGTCCCGCCAAATCGGTATCCTTTGCACTTCGCATTTCCCACGTGTCATACTTTTGCACTTTGCATTCTCCACGTGCACCCCGATCGGTCGTCCCGGACCGGTCGACACCAGCCTGCACCTTGCATTTCATATTTGCACATCGATCGGTTATCTTAGCCGGCCGATATCACTCGTGCTCTAATCGGCTATCCCGGCCGGTTGACACGATATTTTGGTCCGACCGGATACTCGACCGGGTTGACTCGGCCCATTTGCGTCGTTGCATATCCCGCATGTGTATGTATGCATTTCCGCATATTGTCACACATAGGTTTAGCCATATTGCACCGGTCATATGTACGAGTTGCACATCCTTTCGGGTCACCGCCGCCTCGGCACACCCTCTTCGGGCCGCTCGCCACCATGGCACGCCCATCACCTCGGGCCATCGCCACCATGGCACGCCCATCCCTTCGGGTCACTCGTCGCCTCGACGGCACCCACTTCAGGCCGCCGCCATCACAGGATGCTCGTCTTTGCTCGAGTCATCGCCTCGCGGTACACTCGTTACTTGCACATTTTGATCGCTCACATTTGCATTTGTCCGTTCGCATCGATAGTGAGCCGGACCGCTAGGAGAGTGACTCCCGTAGTCGGTCGCGATGCCTTAACGAGCGTCGCTTGCCGGGTCGATCCCAAGTGAGTTCCGCGAGTTAAGTCATCGGGATCGACACGAGTATGATCGTGCTAGGGATCCAAAGGATCTAATTTGTGTCACCCATGCATGTTACGGGCTCGCATTTAATGACCCTTATTCTAAAATATAAAATTACATATTTTCCTATTTATCACGTCTATCGTATTTTTAAATTTAAGCATATAGCAAATTTAGGCCGTATATGAGGCCGTCATTTTTAAAAGCTCATCCCGGTGACACTTATTAGACCCTTTGGATCCTCAGGGTGGGGCCGGCATGGCGACCCCGCCAAAGTCATACTAAACCCAGACTTGCCCCGCACTTAGATTCTAGGTTAATGCACTTTTCGTTAAATGGTGTGCTAGGCTAGGATTTAGGATGCTAGGTAGTCTTTTCGACACCTCGGCTATTGTTATGTGTTGTGTTGTCTTGTGCTAGCCACGTGTCACTTTTCTTGCTTTCGTCAATGTGCTTGCATGTTTATTGTGTGTGATAGTATGTCAGGGCGATTTTCTGCAGGAGCCGTGCCTATTTACACACTCACACAGGTGCTATCATGGGGGAGCCTGTAATGATTTCTAACCCTTTGCTTGCAGGTGCTGTTAGCTCCCCCAATTACAAGGCACGGCTTGTTATGTCACGTTGCATGGTGTGCCTGCTAATACTTGTTTTATGCAGGTCGAGTCTTTATTTTCTTTTCTGGGTGTATTTAATAGAGTCCTTAGGAAGAGTCTGTATCGGAAATAAGGTACGGGCGCGGGTTTCGAGGCGGACGACGCACCGAACCATGTGACCAGGACCAGAGCAACGACTAGTGGCCCGTACCTTAAGTCCGAATCTTATATTTTTGTATAGATCTAGGACCGGGCATGTATATGCGGAGTCCGGCCGCCTTTTATCGCTTTTCGGATTATATTGCCGGTCCGACGGCATTTGGTCTCTTTTATTTATTCTTTTGGAGTGCTTTTCTGCTTTTATTTGCATGACTTGCATGTTTGAATCGTTTTACATTGTTTCTTTCTGTGATCTGGGAAGCGCTTTATTTTGTTTATTTCTTGCTTTAAAGATCCTAATAAAATATTCAAGATAAAATTAAAATTTAGGATTAAAAGATTCAAGATTTTAAAGTCTGTCTTTATTTTCCCGCATGGCCTTCGGGCCAGATTTAAAAACGGGTTGCATTGCATGGCTATCACCCAAGTCATACCTAATAGGGCCTCCACAATACTTTAGGACTCTCTTAGATAATTGCATCATATTTGCATGTCCCGAGGAGAAGTCCCCGTACTTCTTCAATCTAACTGGCCCAGCATAATCTTGAATATGTGGTTTTCTAGCTCGCTTAGGATGTTAGGAGGCTCCCCGACCCAGACGGGGTATAAGCCCTCCTCGTTGGAGTGTTTGACGCCTTTGTAGCTGAACCTCCCATTCTTTTCCTTCCTGTGGCATCCTCGCCATTTCGGCAGGTGTGAGCCCCACCTCTTGGAACTCCAACTTATAGTCATAGGATAGAGTTTCGTTCCTTTTGACCTTAGGGCTACCGAGGTCCCCCGTTGGGGTCACAATTCAAGGATTGTTGACCGGGGATCTCGTGGACGTGTTGGGTCGACTACCTTGGCGACCGGGTGGACTTAGGGTCCTAATTGCTCGGAATGATGGGTATGTCGTACCACGACTTAGCTACATCTACCTTTTAGGAATACTCTTTCCATCCTCTCGACTACCTTTGTTGAGCCATTTCATTCATTTGTCTTCGTTGGCATCATCTCGATGGCCTAACGCCGATGAGCCGCCGCCCGTTTGGGATACGACGATTTGTCCTCCGCCCTTACGACCCGGATGTGCTTCGACGTGTCGGGGTTCTCCATTGGGATGATATGGTTCTTTCGCGAGTTCCGTATGTCGATGAGTCCGTTACTCTTGCGGGGATAGTGGGAGATCCATTCTCCACCCCGTGGTCTAACAGAACTTTGAAAGCTTCGGAACATCCCCCGTGAAATAACCTCCTTTTGTAGCCCCGTGCTAGTTGAGCACTACCGAGTAAGCAAACCCCCTCGGATCAAGAGTATTCTCGGTACACCCTAAGATGTAATTAACTAAGCTGGGATACGTCCCTCAGGAGCACTCTGTGGCCCGGCAACGTGCACCTCGCACTCGACTCTCCGGTTATGGGTAGTTTACGTAGGTATTCTTTCGCGGATATCGGTTTAAGATGCATTCGCCGGATGTTGTTTGGGCGAACACTCTTAAACCTATCCTTGCGAGGTTTATCGCACGTAAGCTCTCCACGTTTTGTGTTTTCTCTTGTTTGTCATTTTGTCGTATGTCCCTTTCTATTCGGTTCCTCTCCTCTTCGAATCACTTATTTGATTCAGGAGGGAGATTTATTCGAATGGGGGAAGTATATGACGGTCGACAGGCTGGCGACTCCTTCTAAAATAAAAGAGAGAAAAAACGAACGAAAACACATGGTCATGAAAAAATCACTACTGGTGATGGAAACTCACTACCTATATCCCGCATAGATCGTGACATTCTACCCACCTCAACATGTAAGCTTCTTCTATCTAGATTATTTCATGTACCCTTCCTCTCACAATCTACTCAGTCTAATATCTAACTAATCATAACAATTGCTTATTTCACTTTGATTGTGATTGTTTTAAAATCAAAAGTCGAACATCAAACCAAGTACTACTTAAAGGACACAATAGAAGTGGCATTTATCCAATACAACCAATTCAAGCAGTACATTTCGCTACAGCTCCAATCAACCTATGGCATCAACAATTAAGACATCCACATTCTATTGTTGTCACGACAATCTCCAACCAAAATCTCTCTTAATATTTAATATTATATTTCCTTCTGCAACTGTTTTATGGCTTCCAAAAGCTATAAATTAAATTTCATTGTTTTAGCTAATAAATCTAAATTTTTTTGCTTGAGCCCTCCCTGATGTATGGGACCCTGCCTCAACCCTTCTTTTAAAGGATATAACTATTATGTCATTTTTATTAATGACTATTCCATATACAAGTGGCTCTTCCCTCTGATCAATAAATAAATAATAATACACAAATTTAATCAATTTCATAAAATAATTATCACTCAATTTCATAACATAAAATTGAGGGAAGAAAATAATACACCTCAAATAAATTCATTGCCTATCTTCAATCTCATGAAATAATGCATAACTTCAATTTTCTATGTAAACTTGAAGAAAATGTGTTGATGAATACAAGCATTGACACTTGCTTGGCACCACTTGTACACTTTTGTTAGCTGGTCATCCCACACTCCATGTGGCTCTATGTCCCATCATTTGTAGTCAACATCATAAACATACTACCATCTAAAGCCATTTTACACAAATCTAAACCCAACTATAATCATTTATGTATATTTGGTTGTTCTTACTTCCCATTGCAACAACTAAAATTTATCAAACAAACTAGTAATCTTAAGCACATCACTGTGTGTTTCTTGGTTACTTAAAAATGCATAAAGGCTATTACAGTCTCAATCCCTCTGCCAACAAACTAATCATTTCCAGACTATTAATTTTTAATGAAAATCATTTTCTGTATGCTTCATTACAAAAAAAAAAAAAAACACCTAGACAAAAACAACATCTATCACTCATCCTTTTATTCATTATATTAACACTATACTATCCCATTACTTGACCATAAAATTCTAGGTCTAATTCTTCTTCCCCGCCAAGGCCCTCACCAAACTAAACCTCCACAGACACATCTACCAATTTCCCACACTCGTCACCATATGGTTACCTGTTCTAAAGCAGGGAAATTGAAATCCAATAACATCTCGAAACTAACTCATAATCTAACCATCTCAGCTAACCAGCGAACTTCATTCAAGCTTTCAAAAAACCTTAGTGGAGACATGCTATGTCAGACAAGTTTATGAAACTTCAAAAATAAGGAACTTGGAATTTCGTTAATATCCAACAACAACAGTAAAGCCTTAATTCCAGTAAGTGGGGTCGGCTACATAAATCTTTTTTCTCCATTTTATCCTATTCAGTGTCATATTTTCATTTAATTCTAATAAATTAAGATCATTTTTTATCAATAAGCCCAAGTCTTCCCAGTTATACCTCTGCCTTTCTTAACATAAGTCGAATCTAAAACATCTACTCTCCTAATCGTATCATCAGATGGTCGACGTTTAATGTGACCAAACCATCTAAGACAACTCTCTGCTATCATTGGAGCTACACCAACCCTATCACAGATATATTCATTTCGCATTTTTGTCTCTCTAATTTCGTTAATATCCCACAAAACAAATTATTTTTGGGAAGTAAATGGGACATTCAAAACCAAATTTCACCTCAATGGATCTATAGCTCGAGACAAAACAAACCTCATTGCTCAGAGGTACACACAAGAATCTGGAATAAATTATGAGAAACCTTTATTACAGTTGCCACAAAGTCCAAAATTCAGGATCTTCTTCCAGTGGCTTCCCATTATGACTGGCCAATAACATGACTATTTGTTTCCAATACACTTTTATGCATGGCAACCTCAACGATATAATTTGCATAGCACAATATATGGACACATAACACCTAAATCATGTATGTTGACAATAAAAAGCCATACATGGATTGAATAGGGCACCAATGCAATTGTACCCAAACTTCCCAGCATAGCTCAAAGAATAAGGCTTAATTCCCAGCTCATTTGATCCCTGCCTTCTCATGTTAACATTATCTTTTCATGAGATGGTGTCTTCTTCATTCAAAATCTTACTCAAAATCTTCATAATCACTTCAATCTCAGAGAATAGAGTCCTATCTTCACCTTCCTCATAATCAAATTTTAGCATACACCACAATGCAACTTCCTACATAAAGCTCTTGCCTACTTGCATCACAGAGCTGGCCTACTAGACTAAAAGCTAGTATCTAGGCATATATTCACCAAATTTACCATTGAGCCTCCGCTCTCACTCCCTTATCTATGTCACATTATTGACAACTAGCAGATTTACGCCAGTAGTTAACACTCAAATATTTAGATATTGCTTTCGCCCACAAATAAGATATTCAAACATACATAGAATCATCTTCACCAACACTAACAAATATTCAATAAGTGCTTAAATACTCAAAGGCAACCCCACTTATGGTCTCTTAGTAGTCGAAGGGGATTTTACCTTAAAAGCTTTTTTGGACTCGAATTAGGCCTGCAATGAGACTGATTACGAGTTCACCATTGCTTATTGATTTCTCCTTATCCATACACGCATTCTCTAGCGAGTTCAGAGAAAAAGATCATCACATGCACCTTGACTAAAGACAAATATTGCACACTAGCAACAAAAACCATGAAACTTTTATGGCTACATCGTTTCCTCCAAGGCCTGGACTCCCCATGGCTCATCCAACATCGCACCTATACAACACCTCCACGATCGCCATAGCCAATGACCTATATTCATGGGTCACGCGAAACATATAAAGATAAATTTTCACTTTATTTGGGACCACTTTACCTTGAAAACATTATTGATTCGTTGTAAAACCATAGAGCGTCAAATTGCTAATATACTCACCAAAAGCATATTGACCCTGACATTCCACAAGTTACAGGGAAAACTCAAGCTTCATTCTCTTGAATCCTAAGTTTGAGGGGGCATAACAACATATGTATAAATAACAAACAACATATGAAATCCCTGGTGGTTCACTATCCTTATATCCTTGGCTAATATATCCTAACTGTCTCACTAAATCACGGACACACCTCACATCCCATACTCATATTTAAAATTCTACATATAAGTCTATTCTCTAACAATTCTGGATATATACATAGGTGAATACATATCATTCTATCACATTGTTTCTTCCTGTTTGTTTTCATGATTCATTGTTCAGCTTATAATTCTGAACAGATTCACAATCTAGTCAATTGGTAAACCAAACGCCTAGGCTCAATAAAGATAAATTTAATAAGCAATAATGATTTGATCTAACAAAAATCATGACCATA